>JARPZY010000018.1:0-24199 GCA_036172905.1 Meloidogyne graminicola | reverse complement strand
GCAACTGAGCAAGTGAGTTTTACCTTAAAGATTAGAAAATAAATATAATTATGGGCAACATTTAAGCTAAAATTTTAATGTTTCTGTTTCTTGCTTGGTCCCAGGTTTTATTTTATAAATGTCTTTACTAGGTTGGTTGAGAGTTAACACTAAATTTTTTCGAATTGTTTGTAAAAGTGGGTTAATTTAAGTTCAGAAATATATTTTGTATTAACAGTTTCTAATTAATGCAATGCTTCTATCAAGATGTGCGGAATGCAGTTCGAAAGAAGTTTGAAGTGTTGTGGTTGGCTTTAACTATATAATGAGTGAAGTGTTAAAAATATATTGTAATGCAGCACGACGGATATTATTAACCTCCCATGTATATTTTTTCCCTATAAAGACAGTACCTGGTACCAAATATTTATAAAATTTTTAAAGTACCAAGGTGCACAATTAAGAATCTGAAATAAAATTCAGGTACCATTGATTTAAAAAAAATTTAATTTTTCCAAAATACAATGTATTTTTTAACCTCCCATGTATATTTTTTCCCTATAAAGACAGTACCTGGTACCAAATATTTATAAAATTTTTAAAGTACCAAGGTGCGCAATTAAGAATCTGAAATAAAATTCAGGTACCATTGATTTTAAAAAAATTTAATTTTTCCAAAATACAGTGTATTTTTTAACCTCCCATGTATATATTTTCCTTATAAAGACAGTACCTGGTACCAAATGTTTATAAAATTTTTAAAGTAACAAGGTGCGCAAATAAGAATCATAAATAAAATTCAGGTACCATTGATTTTAGAAAAATTTAATTTTTCCAAAATACAATGTATTTTTTAAACTCCCATGTATATTTTTTCCCTATAAAGACTGTACCTGGTACCAAATATTTATAAAATTTTTGAAGCACTAAAGTGCGCAAATAAGAATCTTAAATAAAATTCAGGTACCATTGGTTTTAAAAAAATTTAATTTTTCCAAAATACAATGCATTTTTTAACCTCCCATGTATATTTTTCCCTTATAAAGACTGTACCTGGTACCAAATATTTATAAAATTTTTGAAGCACTAAAGTGCGCAAATAAGAATCTTAAATAAAATTCAGGTACCATTGGTTTTAAAAAAATTTAATTTTTCCAAAATACAATGTATTTTTTAACCTCCCATGTATATTTTTTCCCTATAAAGACAGTACCTGGTACCAAATATTTATAAAATTTTTAAAGTACCAAGGTGCGCAATTAAGAATCTGAAATAAAATTCAGGTACCATTGATTTAAAAAAAATTTAATTTTTCCAAAATACAATGTATTTTTTAACCTCCCATGTATATTTTTTCCCTATAAAGACAGTACCTGGTACCAAATATTTATAAAATTTTTAAAGTACCAAGGTGCGCAATTAAGAATCTGAAATAAAATTCAGGTACCATTGATTTTAAAAAAATTTAATTTTTCCAAAATACAGTGTATTTTTTAACCTCCCATGTAAATTTTTCCCCTATAAAGACAGTACCTGGTACCAAATATTTATTAAATTTTTAAAGTACCAAGGTGCGCAATTAAGAATCTGAAATAAAATTCAGGTACCATTGATTTTAAAAAAATTTAATTTTTCCAAAATACAATGTATTTTTTAACCTCCCATGTAAATTTTTTCCCTATAAAGACAGTACCTGGTACCAAATATTTATAAAATTTTTAAAGTACCAAGGTGCAAAATTAAGAATCTGAAATAAAATTCAGGTACCATTGGTTTTAAAAAAATTTAATTTTTCCAAAATACAATGCATTTTTTAACCTCCCATGTATATTTTTCCCTTATAAAGACTGTACCTGGTACCAAATATTTATAAAATTTTTGAAGCACTAAAGTGCGCAAATAAGAATCTTAAATAAAATTCAGGTACCATTGGTTTTAAAAAAATTTAATTTTTCCAAAATACAGTGTATTTTTTAACCTCCCATGTATAGGTTTTCCCTATAAAGACAGTACCTGGTACCAATTATTTATAAAATTTTTAAAGTACCAAGGTGCGCAATTAAGAATCTGAAATAAAATTCAGGTACCATTGATTTAAAAAAATTTAATTTTTCAAAAATACAATGTATTTTTTAACCTCCCATGTAAATTTTTCCCCTATAAAGACAGTACCTGGTACCAAATATTTATAAAATTTTTAAAGTACCAAGGTGCGCAATTAAGAATCTGAAATAAAATTCAGGTACCATTGATTTTAAAAAAATTTAATTTTTCCAAAATACAGTGTATTTTTTAACCTCCCATGTAAATTTTTTCCCTATAAAGACAGTACCTGGTACCAAATATTTATAAAATTTTTAAAGTACCAAGGTGCGCAATTAAGAATCTGAAATAAAATTCAGGTACCATTGATTTTAAAAAAATTTAATTTTTCCAAAATACAATGTATTTTTTAACCTCCCATGTATATTTTTCCCTTATAAAGACTGTACCTGGTACCAAATATTTATAAAATTTTTGAAGCACTAAAGTGCGCAAATAAGAATCTGAAATAAAATTCAGGTACCATTGGTTTTAAAAAAATTTAATTTTTCCAAAATACAATGCATTTTTTAACCTCCCATGTATATTTTTTCCCTATAAAGACAGTACCTGGTACCAAATATTTATAAAATTTTTAAAGTACCAAGGTGCGCAATTAAGAATCTGAAATAAAATTCAGGTACCATTGATTTAAAAAAAATTTAATTTTTCCAAAATACAATGTATTTTTTAACCTCCCATGTAAATTTTTTCCCTATAAAGACAGTACCTGGTACCAAATATTTATAAAATTTTTAAAGTACCAAGGTGCGCAATTAAGAATCTGAAATAAAATTCAGGTACCATTGATTTAAAAAAATTTAATTTTTCAAAAATACAATGTATTTTTTAACCTCCCATGTAAATTTTTTCCCTATAAAGACAGTACCTGGTACCAAATATTTATAAAATTTTTAAAGTACCAAGGTGCGCAATTAAGAATCTGAAATAAAATTCAGGTACCATTGATTTAAAAAAAATTTAATTTTTCCAAAATACAGTGTATTTTTTAACCTCCCATGTAAATTTTTTCCCTATTAAGACAGTACCTGGTACCAAATATTTATAAAATTTTTAAAGTACCAAGGTGCGCAATTAAGAATCTGAAATAAAATTCAGGTACCATTGATTTAAAAAAAATTTAATTTTTCCAAAATACAATGTATTTTTTAACCTCCCATGTAAATTTTTTCCCTATAAAGACAGTACCTGGTACCAAATATTTATAAAATTTTTAAAGTACCAAGGTGCGCAATTAAGAATCTGAAATAAAATTCAGGTACCATTGATTTTAAAAAAATTTAATTTTTCCAAAATACAATGTATTTTTTAACCTCCCATGTAAATTTTTTCCCTATAAAGACAGTACCTGGTACCAAATATTTATAAAATTTTTAAAGTACCAAGGTGCGCAATTAAGAATCTGAAATAAAATTCAGGTACCATTGATTTTAAAAAAAAATTAATTTTTCCAAAATACAATGTATTTTTTAACCTCCCATGTATATTTTTTCCTTATAAAGACAGTACCTGGTACCAAATATTTATAAAATTTTTAAAGTACCAAGGTGCGCAATTAAGAATCTGAAATAAAATTCAGGTACCATTGATTTTAAAAAAATTTAATTTTTCCAAAATACAATGTATTTTTTAACCTCCCATGTAAATTTTTTCCCTATAAAGACAGTACCTGGTACCAAATATTTATAAAATTTTTAAAGTACCAAGGTGCGCAATTAAGAATCTGAAATAAAATTCAGGTACCATTGGTTTTAAAAAAATTTATTTTTTCCAAAATACAATGCATTTTTTAACCTCCCATGTAAATTTTTTCCCTATAAAGACAGTACCTGGTACCAAATATTTATAAAATTTTTAAAGTACCAAGGTGCGCAATTAAGAATCTGAAATAAAATTCAGGTACCATTGATTTTAAAAAATTTAATTTTTCCAAAATACAATGTATTTTTTAACCTCCCATGTAAATTTTTTCCCTATAAAGACAGTACCTGGTACCAAATATTTATAAAATTTTTAAAGTACCAAGGTGCGCAATTAAGAATCTGAAATAAAATTCAGGTACCATTGATTTAAAAAAAATTTAATTTTTCCAAAATACAATGTATTTTTTAACCTCCCATGTATATTTTTTCCCTATAAAGACAGTACCTGGTACCAAATATTTATAAAATTTTTAAAGTACCAAGGTGCGCAATTAAGAATCTGAAATAAAATTCAGGTACCATTGATTTTAAAAAAATTTAATTTTTCCAAAATACAATGTATTTTTTAACCTCCCATGTAAATTTTTTCCCTATAAAGACAGTACCTGGTACCAAATATTTATAAAATTTTTAAAGTACCAAGGTGCGCAATTAAGAATCTGAAATAAAATTCAGGTACCATTGATTTTAAAAAAATTTAATTTTTCCAAAATACAGTGTATTTTTTAACCTCCCATGTAAATTTTTCCCCTATAAAGACAGTACCTGGTACCAAATATTTATAAAATTTTTAAAGTACCAAGGTGCGCAATTAAGAATCTGAAATAAAATTCAGGTACCATTGATTTTAAAAAAATTTAATTTTTCCAAAATACAATGTATTTTTTAACCTCCCATGTAAATTTTTCCCCTATAAAGACAGTACCTGGTACCAAATATTTATAAAATTTTTAAAGTACCAAGGTGCGCAATTAAGAATCTGAAATAAAATTCAGGTACCATTGATTTTAAAAAAATTTAATTTTTCCAAAATACAGTGTATTTTTTAACCTCCCATGTAAATTTTTTCCCTATAAAGACAGTACCTGGTACCAAATATTTATAAAATTTTTAAAGTACCAAGGTGCGCAATTAAGAATCTGAAATAAAATTCAGGTAACATTGATTTTAAAAAAATTTAATTTTTCCAAAATACAGTGTATTTTTTAACCTCCCATGTAAATTTTTTCCCTATAAAGACAGTACCTGGTACCAAATATTTATAAAATTTTTAAAGTACCAACGTGCGCAATTAAGAATCTGAAATAAAATTCAGGTACCATTGATTTTAAAAATTTTTAATTTTTTCCAAATTATATGGGTAAAAGTAATAAAAATCAATGCGTGTGGCAGTGTTTCTGGTTACGTACTATTGTATCATTAATATGTCTGTAGGTTAATGATCAGCGTAACATTTTCTAATGAAGCGTTGTATAGCACATCAATGTCTAGAAGCATAAATCTAAGGGAAGCAATGTCTAAGGTAGCTGAGCGTATGGGTTATCAATGTATTGGATTACAGCCCTATGGGAACAAATATCTAGTGGATCAATGTGTAAGGGATCAATGGCTATGGTAAGGTTTCTAAGGTAGCAATTATCTACGGCTGCCAATAGTTACGGTAATCAATGTGTACGGTAGTCAACGTCTATGGAACTCAACGGGTAAGATAATCTATATCTACGGAAGCCAATGTCAATCTGCTACACATTGTCAAATCTATGGCTAGTCAAAGTCTATGCCTAGTGAATCTATGTCTATTGAAGTCTATGGCTATACGTCTATGTTCAATCAAATCTATGCCATGTCAAACCTATGCCTATTCTATTCTATATCTATACATCTATGCTTAGTCAAATCTATGCCCATTCAAGCCTATGCCTATACATACCTAAACCTATGGCCATCATTACATACCCCCCGGTGCCTAATGAATGCCTAGCCTATAAGTTTACTCAATGGCTACAAGTAAGTAAAGAAAGCAATACCTAATGAATGCCTATCCGTATGTCACTTAACTTCTATATTTAAAGGTAAATAAGCTTATACCTTTTTTAAAAGAGAAATAAATGTTGAAGAAGTAGAAGATGTGTTTAGCCATTAAATACCTGAAATTACATATTTTTTAAGAAAGAATTTTTATCAAATTTTTATTCAAATTCGTTATAAATTTCCAAATTTTTAGTGAAAAAGTTTAATTAATTTTTTTAAGTATTGTTATGTTTTAGTGACAATGTGACAAATGGTAATATGTGAAGGTTGACTTAACAACAATAAAAAGAGAAAAAGAACAAGAGAGAACAAGAAGATGAAAGAAGAAAATTGTAAATGAATGGACTCCAATAAACGATTTAATTTTATTTTAATAACTGAAATTATTAATTTTAAAAAAAAATTTTTACTTTAAAATTTAGATTTAATTCTTTATAAATTTCCCATTTAAGGCTTTAGGAAAAAATTTTAATTTTTTAAAATTATGTTCTGTTTTTTAGTGACGATATGGTTAGTTGCCAATGTGCAAACGAGAGACAAGCTTAATAGCAGTAAAAAGAAGAAAAGAAAGAGAGAGAACAAAAAGTGGAAAAGAAGAAAAAGATACTTAAATAATGGCCTCCAATAAAAGGTTTTAATTTAATTTAATTTTATACGTGAAATTACTAATTTAGAAAAAGATTGTCTTTAAATTGTGTTTTAAATTCTTTGAAATGTACTAGCAAGTCTTTAGGGGAAAATTTTAATTTTTTAATAATGTTTTGTTTTTTAGTGACGATATGGCTAAATGGCAATATGCGATGATGCATAACAACAATAAAAAGAAGAAAAGGAAGAGAGAACAAAAAATGAAAAAGAAGAGAAAAAGAGCGTTTAGTTAAATGGCAGCCATTAAAGGTTTCATTTTAATTTATTTAATTCGACTATTTTTGATCTTCAGAATGTGATGAAGCTTATAAAATTGGAAGGCTACTGCGGGTGAACGTCTAGCCATGGATATGCGAATGTTCTGAGGCTTTTAAGGACGTTGGCTTTTTTCTACGTCCGCAATGTACAAAAAAAGGAAAAAGAAGAGAAAAAGAGCTTTTAATTGAATGGCAGGCATTAAATGGTTTAATTTTAATTTATTTAAATCAACTATTTTTGATTTTTAGAATCTGGCGAATCTTATACAATTGGAAGGCTGCTGCAGAACTTCTAGCCATGGATTTGAATTTTTCTGAAGCTTTTAAGGACGTGCATTGGCTTTTTCCACGTCCTCAAACAATCAATTTCGAGAGTTTAACAGGTTTTATTAATTTTTTTATGCATTTATGAATAATGTTTAGAATTTGATTGTGGCTGAGATGCAGCTCTTACGCTGCTCCGAACGACTTCGGACAAGAATGCTTTTGAGGGCGGTGCTTCTGGTCAACTTATGATGGGCCCCGTGTTCTCAGAACCTTCACCGATCAAGGGCCCCGTGTTCTCAGAACCTTCACTGGTCAAGGGCCCCGTGTTCTCAGAACCTTCACCGGTCAAGGGCCCCGTGTTCTCAGAACCTTCTCTGCGGAGTCGAGTTCTCTGGATCAGGTCCTTCTGGAGGCGAGTTCTCTGGATCAGGTCCTTCTGGAGTCGAGTTCTCTGGATCAGGTCCTTTTGGCGTCGAGTTCTCTGGATCAGGTCTACACGGTTGCAGGAACATGTCCTTGGATGGCGTTCCGATGCCGAGGAAGTTTGTCGAGCCACTGCAAATTCTGTTTTTTCTACTGTGGCTACGCACGGCAGCAATTGTGATTCAAAAAAGAACGAAGAAATGTTAATTGTGTATGGAATGAATTTTACGTTTTTAAATTTTTATGAATAAAATATTTTTGTAATTTAAAAGTTTGCAAGCTTTAAAAGGGACTAAAGGTTGTCAGGTAATCGAAGAGTCGAGCTGTGTTGATTGTCTATGGGTGAATTTCACTGGACAATCTAAGGTAACATTGTAGATTTTTGTCTTTTATTTAGCATAAAGAAGTTGGGGCCTTGGGATTGTTTTTCACTGACGCTATAATTCTAGAATTTGAGGTGTCATTCCAGGAAGCTTAAAGTTTTTTCTGGGGAGTGTTTTTAGAGCATAGGGACCGAATTAACGTCCGGGAGTGTAACAAAGACTACAGGGAAAAAACCTTATTTTTTTCGGCGGAAAAATCAGCAAACATGGTTGAATGACACCTCTGTTGCAGGAGAACTTGCAGTAAAACCCAAGTAAACATGTTGTTTTTCGAGGCATGTACACAGCATGCTGAAGATGTTTGCGCAAAGCAAGAGAAGGAACGTGGAGATGGGAGAAGGAACGTCTGGCTGCTTCCACAGGTTTCTGCGGTAATTATGGAGGCATGGAGAGGAACAGAAGCATAATGAATTGGAAGAGAAAGAAGAACAGGACGTGAAGCATTAGAAGAAATTAAAGAAGAGTAATGAAGTGCGTGAACAAGGTTTGTATTTTATAGTTTTACGAGCATTTAGTGAGGGTTTAGGGGTAGGAATAAGGGCTTTTGTAGTAAGGGGGGAAAAGGTATAAAAAGCGGCAAATTTACAGCATTTTTCGTCAAATAAGGTTAATATTTTTTATATTTACAGGTGGTGCAACAAAATCCTCTACAATGTAAACAACTGAAGAAAGTGGTTCCAAAGCCTTAACAATGCTACAGGTGGAGATTCGTATGGTTGTCAGGTTGTTAAGTTTAGTTTATGTTTGTTTTTAAAGGCAAAAGATGAGCAATTACTGGAGGTTTTGCTCCAGAGCAAGTAGGAGCAAGATTACAAGGGGATAGGTTAGTTGGGGATGTAAGGGGAGAAGTGCATGTCCTGGAGGGATTGGATTGTTATGGTGGTGGTGTAGTGGTCGGATTGTTCTGTGAAAGGTTTGTGTTATAAATATTTAGAGTTAATCAAACTTAAGCAGATCAGCGTTTGCAATGGCACAAACTAAGGCAGCAGGAAGGAATCTGATGAGTACCTGAAAGAAAGAAGTGGTTCAGTTCAATTTTTTTAATTTATTTTTTTACAAATTCTGATCTTTGTAATTTTTCCAGGGCTTGTGCATTGTTCAAAAGTGAGAAGAAGTTCAAGCAAGAGTTGGATGTATAGGGACAGGTTTACAAAGAAGCGAAGTACTGTAGGTTAGAGGGAAAAGAAGAGAAAAAGACTGAAAAGCAGAGAAAAGGAGACCAAAAAAGACTGAAAGGTAGAGAAGAGAAGAATTTGAATGGCATTTGTAGTGAAAGTTTACAACCTGTGCAATAATGCCAAGGGTTTCAAATGTAATAAAGGGAACTCCAAGGGGAAGGAAGGGTGGTTTCTGAAGCCTGAGGGCATGAATTGTGATAAGGGTGTGCGAAATAGCATAGTTACAAAAATAGTGTGTATGAGGGAAGTGATGTAGAGGAGAAGAAGCTGTAAGGTGTTGTGTAGTTCAAAAGGAGGTGGTTTGGGTACGGTAAGAAGGGGAAATTAGCCAAAAAAGAGGAGAAAATATATAAAAAGAGAAAGGGGAAGTATTTGGTAGGGATTAGGCAAGTAAGGATATCTTTGTATTTCTAATGGTATTTGTTAAAGTGTGGGAAGAAGTAGTTGAAGGGATTAAAAGCTTGTAGGTATTAAGTAGAATAATAAAGAGAAATGGGAAGTAGTGAAGAAGCGTAGTGTTTGTAGTTCGGTAGGTGAAAGAGTTCGAAGGAGGGAAGTGAAAGGGTAAGGAAGAGAAGAATGTAAAGGAGAAAGAAGTGCAAGGTGGAGGGGAAGCAAGGAATAAGAAAGAAATGTAGCAATAAGGGAGGGGAAAGGTAGTTAAGGGAAGGGGAAAGGGGAGAAAGTGCAGAAGATGAAAGGGCAAGTAAGGTGGTGCAGTAGAAAGGTACAAAGGAGGAGAGTATGGGATAGTTTGGGGGTAAAGGCTAGGTGTACGGTAGTAAAGAGTGTTTTGGTATGAAAAGTGCAAGTGTGAAGGTGTGTTCGTAAAGGTTGAGGATGGGCAAAAGTCTTCAATAAGTAATTTAAATGTAAGTGTGTAAAGGTTTCAGAAAAAAGTACTATGTTAAAAGGCGTGTAATAAAGGAACGGTAGTAAGAAATATAAAGTAGTTAAGGTCTGTTGTAAGAACGGAAAGGATATTGTAAGGGTATACGGTAGTAAAGGTAGCGGGTGTAAAAATTAATTCCGGATTTCTTTTAATTGTTTCCCAGGCAATTTCTTATAAATAGTTTAAAAGGTATAAGCTTATTTACATTTAAATATAGAAGTTAAGTGACATAAGGACAGGCATTTACTAGGTATTTGGTTTTAACTATTGATGGCCATAGAGTGAATTATCTGTAGCAATAGGTTTACGTAGGTATAAGAACACACACATATAGAAGAAGAAGGGGGAAGAAGAAGAAAAGGGACAGGAGGGAGAGTGGGAAGAAGAAGAAAAGGGACAGGAGGGAGAGTGGGAAGAAGAAGAAAAGGGACAGGAGGGAGAGTGGGAAGGAGGAGGAGAGAGAGAAGGAGGAGAGAGAGTAGAAGGTAAAGGTATTGATTAATCCAATTATAGATACCACTAAAAAACTTCATAAACCACCAAAGCCAATGGACGAACGTAGCCGGAAACCACGTAACATGTATCCGGGCATTTATTAGAGTCTGGAAGGGGGTCATTTGAGTCTCGGAAAAGGGTCATTTGAGTGAGAGAGAGAGAGAGAGAGAGAAGGAGGAGAGAGAGAGAGAGAGAAGGGAAAGGAGAGAGAGAAGGGAAAGGAGAGAGAGAAGGGAAGAGAAGCAAGAAGGGGAGGGAGTATAAGGCTAAAGGAAGAGAAGGGGGTGTAAGGAAAAAAGAGTTAAAAGGGGGGGTGGGGGTGTAAAAGTATAAGCTTATTTACATTTAAATATAGAAGTTAAGTGACATAAGGATAGTCATTTACTAGGTATTTGGTTTTAACTATTGATAGCCATAGAGTGAATTATCTGTAGCAATAGGTTTACGTAGGTATAAGAACACACACATATAGAAGAAGAAGGGGGAAGAAGAAGAAAAGGGACAGGAGGGAGAGTGGGAAGAAGAAGAAAAGGGACAGGAGGGAGAGTGGGAAGAAGAAGAAAAGGGACAGGAGGGAGAGTGGGAAGGAGGAGGAGAGAGAGAAGGAGGAGAGAGAGTAGAAGGTAAAGGTATTGATTAATCCAATTATAGATACCACTAAAAAACTTCATAAACCACCAAAGCCAATGGACGAACGTAGCCGGAAACCACGTAACATGTATCCGGGCATTTATTAGAGTCTGGAAGGGGGTCATTTGAGTCTCGGAAAAGGGTCATTTGAGTGAGAGAGAGAGAGAGAGAGAGAAGGAGGAGAGAGAGAGAGAAGGGAAAGGAGAGAGAGAAGGGAAGAGAGAAGGGAAGAGAAGCAAGAAGGGGAGGGAGTATAAGGCTAAAGGAAGAGAAGGGGGGTGTAAGGAAAAAAGAGTTAAAAGGGGGGGTGGGGGTGTAAAAGTATAAGCTTATTTACATTTAAATATAGAAGTTAAGTGACATAAGGACAGGCATTTACTAGGTATTTGGTTTTAACTATTGATGGCCATAGAGTGAATTATCTGTAGCAATAGGTTTACGTAGGTATAAGAACACACACATATAGAAGAAGAAGGGGGAAGAAGAAGAAAAGGGACAGGAGGGAGAGTGGGAAGAAGAAGAAAAGGGACAGGAGGGAGAGTGGGAAGAAGAAGAAAAGGGACAGGAGGGAGAGTGGGAAGGAGGAGGAGAGAGAGAAGGAGGAGAGAGAGTAGAAGGTAAAGGTATTGATTAATCCAATTATAGATACCACTAAAAAACTTCATAAACCACCAAAGCCAATGGACGAACGTAGCCGGAAACCACGTAACATGTATCCGGGCATTTATTAGAGTCTGGAAGGGGGTCATTTGAGTCTCGGAAAAGGGTCATTTGAGTGAGAGAGAGAGAGAGAGAGAAGGAGGAGAGAGAGAGAGAGAGAAGGGAAAGGAGAGAGAGAAGGGAAAGGAGAGAGAGAAGGGAAGAGAAGCAAGAAGGGGAGGGAGTATAAGGCTAAAGGAAGAGAAGGGGGGTGTAAGGAAAAAAGAGTTAAAAGGGGGGGTGGGGGTGTAAAAGTATAAGCTTATTTACATTTAAATATAGAAGTTAAGTGACATAAGGACAGTCATTTACTAGGTATTTGGTTTTAACTATTGATGGCCATAGAGTGAATTATCTGTAGCAATAGGTTTACGTAGGTATAAGAACACACACATATAGAAGAAGAAGGGGGAAGAAGAAGAAAAGGGACAGGAGGGAGAGTGGGAAGAAGAAGAAAAGGGACAGGAGGGAGAGTGGGAAGAAGAAGAAAAGGGACAGGAGGGAGAGTGGGAAGGAGGAGGAGAGAGAGAAGGAGGAGAGAGAGTAGAAGGTAAAGGTATTGATTAATCCAATTATAGATACCACTAAAAAACTTCATAAACCACCAAAGCCAATGGACGAACGTAGCCGGAAACCACGTAACATGTATCCGGGCATTTATTAGAGTCTGGAAGGGGGTCATTTGAGTCTCGGAAAAGGGTCATTTGAGTGAGAGAGAGAGAGAGAGAGAAGGAGGAGAGAGAGAGAGAGAGAAGGGAAAGGAGAGAGAGAAGGGAAAGGAGAGAGAGAAGGGAAGAGAAGCAAGAAGGGGAGGGAGTATAAGGCTAAAGGAAGAGAAGGGGGTGTAAGGAAAAAAGAGTTAAAAGGGGGGGTGGGGGTGTAAAAGTATAAGCTTATTTACATTTAAATATAGAAGTTAAGTGACATAAGGATAGTCATTTACTAGGTATTTGGTTTTAACTATTGATAGCCATAGAGTGAATTATCTGTAGCAATAGGTTTACGTAGGTATAAGAACACACACATATAGAAGAAGAAGGGGGAAGAAGAAGAAAAGGGACAGGAGGGAGAGTGGGAAGAAGAAGAAAAGGGACAGGAGGGAGAGTGGGAAGAAGAAGAAAAGGGACAGGAGGGAGAGTGGGAAGGAGGAGGAGAGAGAGAAGGAGGAGAGAGAGTAGAAGGTAAAGGTATTGATTAATCCAATTATAGATACCACTAAAAAACTTCATAAACCACCAAAGCCAATGGACGAACGTAGCCGGAAACCACGTAACATGTATCCGGGCATTTATTAGAGTCTGGAAGGGGGTCATTTGAGTCTCGGAAAAGGGTCATTTGAGTGAGAGAGAGAGAGAGAAGGAGGAGAGAGAGAGAGAGAGAAGGGAAAGGAGAGAGAGAAGGGAAAGGAGAGAGAGAAGGGAAGAGAAGCAAGAAGGGGAGGGAGTATAAGGCTAAAGGAAGAGAAGGGGGTGTAAGGAAAAAAGAGTTAAAAGGGGGGGTGGGGGTGTAAAAGTATAAGCTTATTTACATTTAAATATAGAAGTTAAGTGACATAAGGACAGGCATTTACTAGGTATTTGGTTTTAACTATTGATGGCCATAGAGTGAATTATCTGTAGCAATAGGTTTACGTAGGTATAAGAACACACACATATAGAAGAAGAAGGGGGAAGAAGAAGAAAAGGGACAGGAGGGAGAGTGGGAAGAAGAAGAAAAGGGACAGGAGGGAGAGTGGGAAGAAGAAGAAAAGGGACAGGAGGGAGAGTGGGAAGGAGGAGGAGAGAGAGAAGGAGGAGAGAGAGTAGAAGGTAAAGGTATTGATTAATCCAATTATAGATACCACTAAAAAACTTCATAAACCACCAAAGCCAATGGACGAACGTAGCCGGAAACCACGTAACATGTATCCGGGCATTTATTAGAGTCTGGAAGGGGGTCATTTGAGTCTCGGAAAAGGGTCATTTGAGTGAGAGAGAGAGAGAGAGAGAGAAGGAGAGAGAGAGAGAGAGAAGGGAAAGGAGAGAGAGAAGGGAAAGGAGAGAGAGAAGGGAAGAGAAGCAAGAAGGGGAGGGAGTATAAGGCTAAAGGAAGAGAAGGGGGTGTAAGGAAAAAAGAGTTAAAAGGGGGGGTGGGGGTGTAAAAGTATAAGCTTATTTACATTTAAATATAGAAGTTAAGTGACATAAGGATAGTCATTTACTAGGTATTTGGTTTTAACTATTGATAGCCATAGAGTGAATTATCTGTAGCAATAGGTTTACGTAGGTATAAGAACACACACATATAGAAGAAGAAGGGGGAAGAAGAAGAAAAGGGACAGGAGGGAGAGTGGGAAGAAGAAGAAAAGGGACAGGAGGGAGAGTGGGAAGAAGAAGAAAAGGGACAGGAGGGAGAGTGGGAAGGAGGAGGAGAGAGAGAAGGAGGAGAGAGAGTAGAAGGTAAAGGTATTGATTAATCCAATTATAGATACCACTAAAAAACTTCATAAACCACCAAAGCCAATGGACGAACGTAGCCGGAAACCACGTAACATGTATCCGGGCATTTATTAGAGTCTGGAAGGGGGTCATTTGAGTCTCGGAAAAGGGTCATTTGAGTGAGAGAGAGAGAGAGAAGGAGGAGAGAGAGAGAGAGAGAAGGGAAAGGAGAGAGAGAAGGGAAGAGAAGAGAAGCAAGAAGGGGAGGGAGTATAAGGCTAAAGGAAGAGAAGGGGGGTGTAAGGAAAAAAGAGTTAAAAGGGGGGGTGGGGGTGTAAAAGTATAAGCTTATTTACATTTAAATATAGAAGTTAAGTGACATAAGGACAGGCATTTACTAGGTATTTGGTTTTAACTATTGATGGCCATAGAGTGAATTATCTGTAGCAATAGGTTTACGTAGGTATAAGAACACACACATATAGAAGAAGAAGGGGGAAGAAGAAGAAAAGGGACAGGAGGGAGAGTGGGAAGAAGAAGAAAAGGGACAGGAGGGAGAGTGGGAAGAAGAAGAAAAGGGACAGGAGGGAGAGTGGGAAGGAGGAGGAGAGAGAGAAGGAGGAGAGAGAGTAGAAGGTAAAGGTATTGATTAATCCAATTATAGATACCACTAAAAAACTTCATAAACCACCAAAGCCAATGGACGAACGTAGCCGGAAACCACGTAACATGTATCCGGGCATTTATTAGAGTCTGGAAGGGGGTCATTTGAGTCTCGGAAAAGGGTCATTTGAGTGAGAGAGAGAGAGAGAGAGAGAAGGAGGAGAGAGAGAGAGAGAGAAGGGAAAGGAGAGAGAGAAGGGAAAGGAGAGAGAAAGAAGGGGAGGGAGTATAAGGCTAAAGGAAGAGAAGGGGGGTGTAAGGAAAAAAGAGTTAAAAGGGGGGGTGGGGGTGTAAAAGTATAAGCTTATTTACATTTAAATATAGAAGTTAAGTGACATAAGGACAGTCATTTACTAGGTATTTGGTTTTAACTATTGATGGCCATAGAGTGAATTATCTGTAGCAATAGGTTTACGTAGGTATAAGAACACACACATATAGAAGAAGAAGGGGGAAGAAGAAGAAAAGGGACAGGAGGGAGAGTGGGAAGAAGAAGAAAAGGGACAGGAGGGAGAGTGGGAAGAAGAAGAAAAGGGACAGGAGGGAGAGTGGGAAGGAGGAGGAGAGAGAGAAGGAGGAGAGAGAGTAGAAGGTAAAGGTATTGATTAATCCAATTATAGATACCACTAAAAAACTTCATAAACCACCAAAGCCAATGGACGAACGTAGCCGGAAACCACGTAACATGTATCCGGGCATTTATTAGAGTCTGGAAGGGGGTCATTTGAGTCTCGGAAAAGGGTCATTTGAGTGAGAGAGAGAGAGAGAGAGAAGGAGGAGAGAGAGAGAGAGAGAAGGGAAAGGAGAGAGAGAAGGGAAAGGAGAGAGAGAAGCAAGAAGGGGAGGGAGTATAAGGCTAAAGGAAGAGAAGGGGGGTGTAAGGAAAAAAGAGTTAAAAGGGGGGGTGGGGGTGTAAAAGTATAAGCTTATTTACATTTAAATATAGAAGTTAAGTGACATAAGGACAGGCATTTACTAGGTATTTGGTTTTAACTATTGATGGCCATAGAGTGAATTATCTGTAGCAATAGGTTTACGTAGGTATAAGAACACACACATATAGAAGAAGAAGGGGGAAGAAGAAGAAAAGGGACAGGAGGGAGAGTGGGAAGAAGAAGAAAAGGGACAGGAGGGAGAGTGGGAAGAAGAAGAAAAGGGACAGGAGGGAGAGTGGGAAGGAGGAGGAGAGAGAGAAGGAGGAGAGAGAGTAGAAGGTAAAGGTATTGATTAATCCAATTATAGATACCACTAAAAAACTTCATAAACCACCAAAGCCAATGGACGAACGTAGCCGGAAACCACGTAACATGTATCCGGGCATTTATTAGAGTCTGGAAGGGGGTCATTTGAGTCTCGGAAAAGGGTCATTTGAGTGAGAGAGAGAGAGAGAGAGAGAAGGAGGAGAGAGAGAGAGAGAGAAGGGAAAGGAGAGAGAGAAGGGAAGAGAAGAGAAGCAAGAAGGGGAGGGAGTATAAGGCTAAAGGAAGAGAAGGGGGTGTAAGGAAAAAAGAGTTAAAAGGGGGGGTGGGGGTGTAAAAGTATAAGCTTATTTACATTTAAATATAGAAGTTAAGTGACATAAGGACAGGCATTTACTAGGTATTTGGTTTTAACTATTGATGGCCATAGAGTGAATTATCTGTAGCAATAGGTTTACGTAGGTATAAGAACACACACATATAGAAGAAGAAGGGGGAAGAAGAAGAAAAGGGACAGGAGGGAGAGTGGGAAGAAGAAGAAAAGGGACAGGAGGGAGAGTGGGAAGAAGAAGAAAAGGGACAGGAGGGAGAGTGGGAAGGAGGAGGAGAGAGAGAAGGAGGAGAGAGAGTAGAAGGTAAAGGTATTGATTAATCCAATTATAGATACCACTAAAAAACTTCATAAACCACCAAAGCCAATGGACGAACGTAGCCGGAAACCACGTAACATGTATCCGGGCATTTATTAGAGTCTGGAAGGGGGTCATTTGAGTCTCGGAAAAGGGTCATTTGAGTGAGAGAGAGAGAGAGAGAGAGAAGGAGAGAGAGAGAGAGAGAGAGAAGGGAAAGGAGAGAGAGAAGGGAAGAGAAGCAAGAAGGGGAGGGAGTATAAGGCTAAAGGAAGAGAAGGGGGTGTAAGGAAAAAAGAGTTAAAAGGGGGGGTGGGGGTGTAAAAGTATAAGCTTATTTACATTTAAATATAGAAGTTAAGTGACATAAGGACAGGCATTTACTAGGTATTTGGTTTTAACTATTGATGGCCATAGAGTGAATTATCTGTAGCAATAGGTTTACGTAGGTATAAGAACACACACATATAGAAGAAGAAGGGGGAAGAAGAAGAAAAGGGACAGGAGGGAGAGTGGGAAGAAGAAGAAAAGGGACAGGAGGGAGAGTGGGAAGAAGAAGAAAAGGGACAGGAGGGAGAGTGGGAAGGAGGAGGAGAGAGAGAAGGAGGAGAGAGAGTAGAAGGTAAAGGTATTGATTAATCCAATTATAGATACCACTAAAAAACTTCATAAACCACCAAAGCCAATGGACGAACGTAGCCGGAAACCACGTAACATGTATCCGGGCATTTATTAGAGTCTGGAAGGGGGTCATTTGAGTCTCGGAAAAGGGTCATTTGAGTGAGAGAGAGAGAGAGAGAGAGAAGGAGGAGAGAGAGAGAGAGAGAAGGGAAAGGAGAGAGAGAAGGGATAGGAAGAGAAGAGAAGCAAGAAGGGGAGGGAGTATAAGGCTAAAGGAAGAGAAGGGGGGTGTAAGGAAAAAAGAGTTAAAAGGGGGGGTGGGGGTGTAAAAGTATAAGCTTATTTACATTTAAATATAGAAGTTAAGTGACATAAGGACAGGCATTTACTAGGTATTTGGTTTTAACTATTGATGGCCATAGAGTGAATTATCTGTAGCAATAGGTTTACGTAGGTATAAGAACACACACATATAGAAGAAGAAGGGGGAAGAAGAAGAAAAGGGACAGGAGGGAGAGTGGGAAGAAGAAGAAAAGGGACAGGAGGGAGAGTGGGAAGAAGAAGAAAAGGGACAGGAGGGAGAGTGGGAAGGAGGAGGAGAGAGAGAAGGAGGAGAGAGAGTAGAAGGTAAAGGTATTGATTAATCCAATTATAGATACCACTAAAAAACTTCATAAACCACCAAAGCCAATGGACGAACGTAGCCGGAAACCACGTAACATGTATCCGGGCATTTATTAGAGTCTGGAAGGGGGTCATTTGAGTCTCGGAAAAGGGTCATTTGAGTGAGAGAGAGAGAGAGAGAGAGAGAAGGAGGAGAGAGAGAGAGAGAGAAGGGAAAGGAGAGAGAGAAGAGAAGAGAAGCAAGAAGGGGAGGGAGTATAAGGCTAAAGGAAGAGAAGGGGGGTGTAAGGAAAAAAGAGTTAAAAGGGGGGGTGGGGGTGTAAAAGTATAAGCTTATTTACATTTAAATATAGAAGTTAAGTGACATAAGGACAGGCATTTACTAGGTATTTGGTTTTAACTATTGATGGCCATAGAGTGAATTATCTGTAGCAATAGGTTTACGTAGGTATAAGAACACACACATATAGAAGAAGAAGGGGGAAGAAGAAGAAAAGGGACAGGAGGGAGAGTGGGAAGAAGAAGAAAAGGGACAGGAGGGAGAGTGGGAAGAAGAAGAAAAGGGACAGGAGGGAGAGTGGGAAGGAGGAGAGAGAGTAGAAGGTAAAGGTATTGATTAATCCAATTATAGATACCACTAAAAAACTTCATAAACCACCAAAGCCAATGGACGAACGTAGCCGGAAACCACGTAACATGTATCCGGGCATTTATTAGAGTCTGGAAGGGGGTCATTTGAGTCTCGGAAAAGGGTCATTTGAGTGAGAGAGAGAGAGAGAAGGAGGAGAGAGAGAGAGAGAGAAGGGAAAGGAGAGAGAGAAGGGAAAGGAGAAGAGAAGGGAAGAGAAGCAAGAAGGGGAGGGAGTATAAGGCTAAAGGAAGAGAAGGGGGTGTAAGGAAAAAAGAGTTAAAAGGGGGGGTGGGGGTGTAAAAGTATAAGCTTATTTACATTTAAATATAGAAGTTAAGTGACATAAGGATAGTCATTTACTAGGTATTTGGTTTTAACTATTGATAGCCATAGAGTGAATTATCTGTAGCAATAGGTTTACGTAGGTATAAGAACACACACATATAGAAGAAGAAGGGGGAAGAAGAAGAAAAGGGACAGGAGGGAGAGTGGGAAGAAGAAGAAAAGGGACAGGAGGGAGAGTGGGAAGAAGAAGAAAAGGGACAGGAGGGAGAGTGGGAAGGAGGAGGAGAGAGAGAAGGAGGAGAGAGAGTAGAAGGTAAAGGTATTGATTAATCCAATTATAGATACCACTAAAAAACTTCATAAACCACCAAAGCCAATGGACGAACGTAGCCGGAAACCACGTAACATGTATCCGGGCATTTATTAGAGTCTGGAAGGGGGTCATTTGAGTCTCGGAAAAGGGTCATTTGAGTGAGAGAGAGAGAGAGAGAAGGAGGAGAGAGAGAGAGAGAGAAGGGAAAGGAGAGAGAGAAGGGAAAGGAGAGAGAGAAGGGAAGAGAAGCAAGAAGGGGAGGGAGTATAAGGCTAAAGGAAGAGAAGGGGGTGTAAGGAAAAAAGAGTTAAAAGGGGGGGTGGGGGTGTAAAAGTATAAGCTTATTTACATTTAAATATAGAAGTTAAGTGACATAAGGACAGGCATTTACTAGGTATTTGGTTTTAACTATTGATGGCCATAGAGTGAATTATCTGTAGCAATAGGTTTACGTAGGTATAAGAACACACACATATAGAAGAAGAAGGGGGAAGAAAAAGGGGGGAGGGAGAGTGGGGAAGAAGAAGAAAAAAGGACAGGAGGGAGAGTGGGAAGAAGAAGAAAAGGGACAGGAGGGAGAGTGGGAAGGAGGACAGGAGGAGAGAGAGAGAGAGGAGAGAGAGAGAGTAGAAGGTAAAGGTATTGATTAATCCAATTATAGATACCACTAAAAAACTTCATAAACCACCAAAGCCAATGGACGAACGTAGCCGGAAACCACGTAACATGTATCCGGGCATTTATTAGAGTCTGGAAGGGGGTCATTTGAGTCTCGGAAAAGGGTCATTTGAGTGAGAGAGAGAGAGAGAGAAGGAGGAGAGAGAGAGAGAGAGAAGGGAAAGGAGAGAAGGGAAGAGAAGAGAAGCAAGAAGGGGAGGGAGTATAAGGCTAAAGGAAGAGAAGGGGGTGTAAGGAAAAAAGAGTTAAAAGGGGGGGTGGGGGTGTAAAAGTATAAGCTTATTTACATTTAAATATAGAAGTTAAGTGACATAAGGATAGTCATTTACTAGGTATTTGGTTTTAACTATTGATAGCCATAGAGTGAATTATCTGTAGCAATAGGTTTACGTAGGTATAAGAACACACACATATAGAAGAAGAAGGGGGAAGAAGAAGAAAAGGGACAGGAGGGAGAGTGGGAAGAAGAAGAAAAGGGACAGGAGGGAGAGTGGGAAGAAGAAGAAAAGGGACAGGAGGGAGAGTGGGAAGGAGGAGGAGAGAGAGAAGGAGGAGAGAGAGAAGGAGGAGAGAGAGTAGAAGGTAAAGGTATTGATTAATCCAATTATAGATACCACTAAAAAACTTCATAAACCACCAAAGCCAATGGACGAACGTAGCCGGAAACCACGTAACATGTATCCGGGCATTTATTAGAGTCTGGAAGGGGGTCATTTGAGTCTCGGAAAAGGGTCATTTGAGTGAGAGAGAGAGAGAGAAGAGAGAAGAGAGAGAGAGAAGGGAAAGGAGAGAGAGACAGGAAAGGAGAGAGAGAAGGGAAGAGAAGCAAGAAGGGGAGGGAGTATAAGGCTAAAGGAAGAGAAGGGGTGTGTAAGGAAAAAAGAGTTAAAAGGGGGGGTGGGGGTGTAAAAGTATAAGCTTATTTACATTTAAATATAGAAGTTAAGTGACATAAGGACAGGCATTTACTAGGTATTTGGTTTTAACTATTGATGGCCATAGAGTGAATTATCTGTAGCAATAGGTTTACGTAGGTATAAGAACACACACATATAGAAGAAGAAGGGGGAAGAAGAAGAAAAGGGACAGGAGGGAGAGTGGGAAGAAGAAGAAAAGGGACAGGAGGGAGAGTGGGAAGAAGAAGAAAAGGGACAGGAGGGAGAGTGGGAAGGAGAGGAGAGAGGAAGGAGGAGAGAGAAGGAGGAGAGAGAGTAGAAGGTAAAGGTATTGATTAATCCAATTATAGATACCACTAAAAAACTTCATAAACCACCAAAGCCAATGGACGAACGTAGCCGGAAACCACGTAACATGTATCCGGGCATTTATTAGAGTCTGGAAGGGGGTCATTTGAGTCTCGGAAAAGGGTCATTTGAGTGAGAGAGAGAGAGAGAGAGAGAAGGAGGAGAGAGAGAGAGAGAGAAGGGAAAGGAGAGAGAGAAGGGAAGAGAAGCAAGAAGGGGAGGGAGTATAAGGCTAAAGGAAGAGAAGGGGGGTGTAGGAAAAAAGAGTTAAAAGGGGGGGGTGGGGGTGTAAAAGTATAAGCTTATTTACATTTAAATATAGAAGTTAAGTGACATAAGGACAGGCATTTAATAGGTATTGGTTTTAACTATTGATGGCCATAGAGTGAATTATCTGTAGCAATAGGTTTACGTAGGTATAAGAACACACACATATAGAAGAAGAAGGGGGAAGAAGAAGAAAAGGGACAGGAGGGAGAGTGGGAAGAAGAAGAAAAGGGACAGGAGGGAGAGTGGGAAGAAGAAGAAAAGGGACAGGAGGGAGAGTGGGAAGGAGGAGGAGAGAGAGAGAAGGAGGAGAGAGAGTAGAAGGTAAAGGTATTGATTAATCCAATTATAGATACCACTAAAAAACTTCATAAACCACCAAAGCCAATGGACGAACGTAGCCGGAAACCACGTAACATGTATCCGGGCATTTATTAGAGTCTGGAAGGGGGTCATTTGAGTCTCGGAAAAGGGTCATTTGAGTGAGAGAGAGAGAGAGAGAGAGAAGGAGGAGAGAGAGAGAGAGAGAAGGGAAAGGAGAGAGAGAAGGGAAAGGAGAGAGAGAAGGGAAGAGAAGCAAGAAGGGGAGGGAGTATAAGGCTAAAGGAAGAGAAGGGGGTGTAAGGAAAAAAGAGTTAAAAGGGGGGGGTGGGGGTGTAAAAGTATAAGCTTATTTACATTTAAATATAGAAGTTAAGTGACATAAGGACAGGCATTTACTAGGTATTTGGTTTTAACTATTGATGGCCATAGAGTGAATTATCTGTAGCAATAGGTTTACGTAGGTATAAGAACACACACATATAGAAGAAGAAGGGGGAAGAAGAAGAAAAGGGACAGGAGGGAGAGTGGGAAGAAGAAGAAAAGGGACAGGAGGGAGAGTGGGAAAGACGAAGAAAAGGGACAGGAGGGAGAGTGGAAGGAGGAGGAGAGAGACAGGAGAGAGAAGGAGGAGAGAGAGTAGAAGGTAAAGGTATTGATTAATCCAATTATAGATACCACTAAAAAACTTCATAAACCACCAAAAGAATGGACGAACGTAGCCGGAAACCACGTAACATGTATCCGGGCATTTATTAGAGTCTGGAAGGGGGTCATTTGAGTCTCGGAAAAGGGTCATTTGAGTGAGAGAGAGAGAGAGAGAGAGAAGGAGGAGAGAGAGAGAGAGAGAAGGGAAAGGAGAGAGAGAAGGGAAAGGAGAGAGAGAAGGGAAGAGAAGCAAGAAGGGGAGGGAGTATAAGGCTAAAGGAAGAGAAGGGGGTGTGTAAAGGAAAAAAGAGTTAAAAGGGGGGGGTGGGGGTGTAAAAGTATAAGCTTATTTACATTTAAATATAGAAGTTAAGTGACATAAGGACAGGCATTTACTAGGTATTTGGTTTTAACTATTGATGGCCATAGAGTGAATTATCTGTAGCAATAGGTTTACGTAGGTATAAGAACACACACATATAGAAGAAGAAGGGGAAGAAGAAGAAGAAGAAAAGGGACAGGAGGGAGAGTGGGGAAGAAGAAGAAAAGGGACAGGAGGGAGAGTGGGAAGAAGAAGAAAAGGGACAGGAGGGAGAGTGGGAAGGAGGAGAGAGAGAGAGAGAGAAGAAGGAGGAGAGAGAGTAGAAGGTAAAGGTATTGATTAATCCAATTATAGATACCACTAAAAAACTTCATAAACCACCAAAGCCAATGGACGAACGTAGCCGGAAACCACGTAACATGTATCCGGGCATTTATTAGAGTCTGGAAGGGGGTCATTTGAGTCTCGGAAAAGGGTCATTTGAGTGAGAGAGAGAGAGAGAGAGAGAAGGAGGAGAGAGAGAGAGAGAAGGGAAAGGAGAGAGAGAAGGAGGAGAGAGAAAGGAGAAGCAAAGGGAGGGGAGGAGTATAAGGCTAATGGAAGAGAAGGGGGGTGTAAGGAAAAAAATAGTTAAAAGGGGGGGTGGGGGTGTAAAAGTATAAGCTTATTTACATTTAAATATAGAAGTTAAGTGACATAAGGACAGGCATTTACTAGGTATTTGGTTTTAACTATTGATGGCCATAGAGTGAATTATCTGTAGCAATAGGTTTACGTAGGTATAAGAACACACACATATAGAAGAAGAAGGGGGAAGAAGAAGAAAAGGGACAGGAGGGAGAGTGGGAAGAAGAAGAAAAAGTGACCGGCGGGAGAGAGGGAAGAAGAAGACAGGAGGAGGAGTGGAAGAGAGGAGAAGGAGGAGGAGAAGAGAAGGAGGAGAGACAGTAGAAGGTAAAGGTATTGATTAATCCAATTATAGATACCACTAAAAAACTTCATAAACCACCAAAGCCAATGGACGAACGTAGCCGGAAACCACGTAACATGTATCCGGGCATTTATTAGAGTCTGGAAGGGGGTCATTTGAGTCTCGGAAAAGGGTCATTTGAGTGAGAGAGAGAGAGAGAGAGAGAAGGAGGGAGAGAGAGGGAGAGAGAAGGGAAGGGAGAGAGAGAAGGGAAAGGAGAGAGAAGAAGGGAAGAGAAGCCAGAAGGGGAGGGAGTATAAGGCTAAAGGAAGAGAAGGGGGGTGTAAGGAAAAAAGAGTTAAAAGGGGGGGTGGGGGTGTAAAAGTATAAGCTTATTTACATTTAAATATAGAAGTTAAGTGACATAAGGACAGGCATTTACTAGGTATTTGGTTTTAACTATTGATGGCCATAGAGTGAATTATCTGTAGCAATAGGTTTACGTAGGTATAAGAACACACACATATAGAAGAAGAAGGGGGAAGAAGAAGAAAAGGGACAGGAGGGAGAGTGGGAAGAAGAAGAAAAGGGACAGGAGGGAGAGTGGGAAGAAGAAGAAAAGGGACAGGAGGGAGAGTGGGAAGGAGGAGGAGAGAGAGAAGGAAGAGAGGAAGAGAGGAGAGAGAGAAGGGAGGAGAGAGAGTATCTGACCCTTATATAGAAAAGGGGGGGGTCGGCG